>VDFB02270651.1:383313145-383360763 GCA_007258455.2 Sequoia sempervirens | reverse complement strand
TAAGCTATTCCAGCTTTCAGGCAAAGAACATAGAATCAAAAGAGCCCTAACTTCTTCATCAAAGTTTACTTTAGAGAGGTTAATTGACTGGTGACCGTATTAAACTCATTCAAATGATCAGTAACTGACCCACCTTCTACCATTTTCATATTAAATAAACGCTTCATAAGAAATACCTTATTCGAAGTGGAAGGCTTTTCATATAACTTTGCTAGGGTTTCCATCAACTCTTAAGTTGTCTTTGCTGTTGTAATATTAAACGCCACCGATTGTGCCAGGCACAAACGAATACTACCAAGAGCCTTTCTATCCAAGATCTCCCAGTCCTCATCTGACATTGCTGCAGGTTTCTTGGCTTTCCCTTCCAATGGCCGCCATAAATCCTTCTGATAGAGATAGTCCTCCATCTGTATCTTCCATAACTGATAGTTCTGCCCATTAAACTTCTCAACCTTCTTACCCTCATCTGCCATTGCTCCCACTCAACCGTGAGACTCTCACTCAGCCGCGAGACCTTCCTACAGATGATAATCGAAACACAACCGCCTCGATAGCTACTAATTTGTTAGGTTTAGAGATGGCGTATATTCAACAATTAAATGCAGATTTAAATAAATAAAACAGAGAAACTAAAACATACATGTAATAAATCATACGTAGAATTCTAATATGGTTCACCTTAACTGGGCTACATCCACCAAACCGCAGCCATCCAATACTTTTATTATCCAGTGCAAAACCTATTACAATCTTGCGAATAATCACGTTTTTCATCATACTATAACCCCCATCCCAACCCCTTTTAACAAACTTTTAGAAGCTTCCAGAATTAGGGTTTTACAAAGTCGGTTTTCTTTCTTTTTTGAAGATTTTTCCTTTTTCGCTGACGACACGAAAAAAAATGGCAATTTTTTTTTTCGGGGCTGCACTCAACCCCTGCTTTTTGGGGGCTGCCACCCCCGAACCCCCACTTCTCGGGGGATGTCGCCCCTGAACCCCCCCCGGGGCCCGGCCTGGCCCCAGACCTCGATGAGGATGGGGGGCCAGGGTGTACAGTATACCATGGGCTATACAGTATAGCATGATCAGTCACCACATACCAATAAGGTAGATTAGGGAAGCCTATTGCTTTGGACCTTTCTATGACCTAAGTTCTCAAAGCAGCTAGTCCCCCTCCTCTACACATTAAAAAAATCTCAATATCTATATCAACATCTTGAATATCAAAAAAAAATTGAGTCACTTCATAATAAACATCTTGAACATCAAAAAACATTGATTCACATCATCAACAACATATTGAACATCATCACCACCAGGTGGTTTGACATGATCCTAACTTTCAAAAAATCAAAAAATCAAAAAAATCAAGAAAATAGTAAAGAAAAAATCATCCTCCAATGAAAACCAATACGGTGGTGTTTTGGACTAGAAAATAGGCATCATGAGTAGAATTGAGCATCTATGTGTGCTATTTTAGGTGTAAGCATGTCATCCCCTCCATAATAAATCCAACATTCCATCCATTTTACCATAATAAATCCATCCATCCAATCCATTTTCATCCAAATCCAAATTATCTTGACCTTGAAAAAGGTTCGGTGTATGCTTCAACCTTGTTTTGGTAAAATATTGGCATGGGTCATTATCATTGATCATATCCTATGCAATTCAATATCATCTGATTCATCAAGTAGTATTTAAATGAGTATCCTCTATTTGAACATGTTATCCTATCACAAGATAGTCCTTGGCGTCCTCCATATACCAATCCATCTATTTTCCATTTATCCATCTATGCATTCACAGATATCATTCCACATATTGCTAGACACTAGGGGAAGGTATTTGATCTTTCTTTCAAATAACTCTTGATCCATGTCCTATATCTCACATTGTGACATTGACATCGAGATCTAGGTATCATTTAGAAAATAAAAAAACATCCATAACATCTTGAAAATCTCTAAAATATTCAAAAAATGTGAAAATCCAAAAAATATCAAAAAATTTGTAAAGTTTCAAAAATCCAAAAACATAAAAACATTTGTAGAGTTTAAAAAATCCCAAAAGCATCCATAACATTTCTCAAAAACCCAAAAACATGCATAACATTTCTAAAAAAATCAAAAACATTTAAAACATCCAACAACTCAAAACATTTAGAAAATTAAAAATTAAAAATAGTTGTAAAAATGCTACACAAAACCCCAAAACAACCTCAAATAACTTGAAAACTCAAAACATTCAAATAACCCCAAAATACCAAAAGTATCCTCAAAACATCAAAAACATTGAAATATTCCAAAAAAAAATCAAACACCCCATTTCGCTTTCACTCGTGATAAAATTTCACACATAAATTGATCGTCACCTTGAACCTTTAGCAAACCAAACAAAAAAAATACAACACTTGGTGAAATACGAAGTTAAAAAGTGAAAAATCCTAAGTCTTGATTATCATTGAAGCATTTCAGTTAGCATTCATATCAACAACCTTTTAATATTTAGAAAACAAATCAACATCCAAACATGTCTTACAGATATATCTTTCCTAAAATAGACATCATCATTTGAAATCACCCTAAACAACACTTTGGGAAAATATATGAATACCACTAATTTTTTATTTTGATATTTTCTTGTGATTTATCTTATTGGTCAATTTTGATGATCTCTTGATGATGTCTACAAAATGATTTAGAGAGAAAGGAATGGGGCATTGATCATTGCTTTTATTGGCTATGCTTGTTGGATATTCTTGTAATATGACCTTGGCAAATACTTGCCTTGCATGTGCAGGGGTAGTCTCAAGTAAAACAATGGCTAAGACATATCAGGCTCTTCATAGATTTTTTGTATTAGTCTCCTTACTATGATGGATTTATTCTTCCACATGATAAAACAAGGTTTTTATATGTTAAGTATGAACAAGGATAGGGTGTGTGCACAAATTTGTGACACAAAAAAGATGCCAAATTGCAAAAAAATAGCCTAAACTCTCCATATTATGCTCACCAAATTTGGAGAGTGCCAATTTTGGTGCTCGCCAAATGGAAAAGAAAAAAAACACACTTCAAACATTATTTCCTACTCAACCCACAACTTAATTTGGGGTTTTTAAGATCTGGAACTTGTGCTTGCCAAATCTCCTTCATTTTTTGCACTCTTAGCTTGCAATTCTTCATGAGGATTCTGCCAAGACATCAAAGAGGTTGAAGAGATAAAAGAGGTATGTATTTGTATTGTTTTATTTTTGAATTTAAATTGAAATGTAGATTGAAATAGGTTTTTAAAAAAAACTTTGTTTTAATTTCCAAGAAATCAATCTCCACCTCCAAACATTGACAATTCACAATCACCCCCCTTACGAAGAGCCTGATGAACAAGAACAGCCTCAAACCCCTCCATCAGTTCATAGGCATCCACAAGTAACCCAAGAAAATATCTTAAATCAAATTGAGAACAAAAAAAGAGATATTGAACAATTGATTGGAAGATTAATTTAGTATGTTGAAACCCACCCTTATAGGAGAGGCATTGTTGAATCACTGAAGTCAATTGTATCAAATGTAGGAGAAATGAGTGAGAAAATTAATTTTTGGTTGAATAAGAGGGATGAATTAAAATTATTTTATGCAAGTGGACTTTCTTATGCACAAGTGAAGAAAGAAAAAAATAGCAAAGCTGACTTGTGTGCTCTTTTTACAGACCCAAAAACTAATGCACCTCTATCACATGCATGTAGGAGGTTCCCCATCCATTGGTTCCACCATGAATTAATTAAAATTTTTTTTTGGGAGTGGTGGTGGATGATATTTGACCAACCTCCATGCAATAACTATGATGCAACATAGTATTTTTTGAGGAAAGCCTATTGTGAGTTTCTCCTCAATAAGGTGCCAAATTATTTTGACATTTTAGAATTTCAAGGTAGAGGTGGGGGCTCCACAGATGATAGACCGGGTTCACAATGTAACACACAGTTGGCACCAAGACCCTTGGCCAAACCCATGGTGGAGCATGTCACTGTTCCTTCTGTTGTGAAGGACATTTTTGAGGTGGACACGTTGGACACGATTAGCTCTCTCACTCAGATGATTATATAGTGTGTGAGGCCTCTACTAGAGCGTGATTTGGGTGAGACTCCTAGGCCTATAGTTCCAACCCACCATTGTGCCTCTTGCGGTGTTGTTTGTAGGTATGATGGTGAGAGTGTTTGGGATGCAGTGACACAACATACATCAGTTGCAAAGCAGATGGTTATGACAAATGCCTTGCTAAATGAAACATTCAACATTGATACTTAAGTAAAATTCAACAAGTTCATTTAATTTTGTTTATTAAATTCTACTTTTAAATGTAAGAATAACTAAATTAGTAGAATGAATATGATCAAAATTTAGGGTTGGATTGTAGATGATACGTGCACCATTCCTATAGAACCATATATGTTTACAACAATAAGTCCATAGGTATGCAACTACTATTAGAGAAATAATTATTGCATGTGAATAGTTGAGTGTTATATGAATGATTTTCTCATAACATGCTTTGGATATCAAAAATTTTGTTGGTGGACCTTTGACCTCAACACCTTGCTATTCTCATCGTCAAACAACTTTCACTCTGGTAACCTTTATTCATTAATGGTGTTGTAAAACAATGTTAGATAATTTTGGTAATTTTGTGTGTACAAATCTAGAATAATGCTTGAAACTACATGAACTTAGATAACTAGGCTCTTTAAAGTGATGAGTGCAGAAGAATTCATTAGTCTTTTAAAAAATGCATCATATATTTTTGCTTTGAAATTTTTATTTTCACTTTCCTTTCAATCTCAGACCCTGTCACATATTATTATTTTTCTATCTTATGCTTTTTCTTTGATGAAAGTGTCTTCTTTACGATTGAAAACTATCATTTTGTGATGAAAAGGCACAAAGGATTGTCATTTTAAAGTCTAAAACTACCCTTTGTCATGACTATCTTGAGCTTGATGTGAAGTTAAGGACACTTCAATGATTTCCCTATATCATTTGACTATCCTTAAATTGAACCTTGTATTGTAATTTATGATAAAGTGACTACCTTCTTGCCTTTAATGCTTTGTTACCCTTGAAGTCTTCCCTTTGTAATGAATAACCTTTCTTGGAAGCCTTTCATCTCAAATCTCCCTTCCATATCTGCCCTTACTCATTATGGTTTCACTATTCTATGCATTGTTATCTTCAACCAATTACATGCATTTAGTGACTAAAAGAAATCCATGGACTATCGTTAAATACTTGGAGACCACTGTACTATCAAACTATCTTTTGAACCTTCTTTCTACTTTGGCATTCCTATCACTGTCATCAATGAAGTGATTGTCCCATTTTAAGCTCTCTTGAGGTCTTACACACTATCAACAACATCCAAGAAATATTTCTATTTATGCTTATGAAATTCTTATAACTTTTGACATATGACTCCCCCTATCATTTTCCTTGATTATCATTTGTTGTAGACTACCATATTCCCTTTTTCACTATAATCCTATCCTCTTTGGTTATTATCCTCCCTTGAATCTTTTACTATGCAATAATATAATGAAAATGTTTCTCCTCATACTAGAATTTCCTATTGGAATGATGACAATATGACTATCCTCAATTAGTACTAGTTTTCCTCTATTTCTTTGACATTTTAAAAACTACCCCTTGATTGTCTCTCATGCCTTAATCATTGATATTTTATTATCCTAGGTTACCCTTAGGTTGATTGTCCTCATAAGGTATTTTTGACTTTTAAAATTTAAAATTTCCTAATAAATTTCTTTTATAAGAATCCATAGTATAGTCATAAATACCCCCTTAGGTCACAATATAGTTACAATTATTAGTATGAAATGTATGTCCTTTAATGTATGAATGATTTCCTTTATCAATACTTTCCTCTTTAAAAATTTTCCTTTTTTCTTAAATGGAAAAGTCATACTCATAAGACTCATTGAGAACTATGAATAGTCACAAGGCTTCATTAAGGACAAACCATTACACTTAATGAAGAAACACCACATGGTCTTTAGCTTCATTGTAAAGCATATTCATAGTCATTAAGACTTGATTTATCACACTTTAAAATACATAAATCACATTGCTTAACCACTATCTTAAGGTCTTCATCCAAGGTAATAGTACAATCATTAAGACTACCAACAATACAAAATTATTCATCACATTCATGAGGACTATCAACAAGATCAATTTACTTCAATAATTATCGCAATGATTTAAAACCACAGTCATAAATTATATGTTAAGGACAAATTAAGAATCCTAAATCATGATCATTTATATATTTATCACAATCATTAATGATTATCATTATTTTCCTTCCCATAGGACTGTCGTTGTCCTTGCATTTACCTTCTTGGATTTCCCCTATTATCTTCATGTTCTATCTCTTTCATAGGGGCCATTGTATAGTAATCAAGATTGTATTCAAGGTCATGATGTAGTTATGAATTACTATCAAGGAGGTCATTGTAGATTGAAGACTTGAATGTATTTTGTGAAGATATCATCCTCCATTGTCATCTTGATGAATGTATTTTATTCATGAATGCTCAAGAATATAACCCTTCACTCCTTTCATCACAATGGAATTCACTATTATTTTTGTATAGTGACTAATACTAATTCATCAACATGGTTCAAGGTTTTCCTTCATTCTTCAAAAGACTGCCATTATTAAAAGTGTTTGCTAATCACATTATTGGTATGACTGCCATTAAACTTTTTCTATGGCCATCCCTTTCTACATGATATTGCCTCCTCTTTTCCATTTTAGGTGTTTCATCCTGCATTATGAAACTTAGCATATGTATTTTTCAATGTTTCATTTTTTCCATATTGAGCCTAAAGGTCCTTATCTGCTACAAGTTTGTATAAAGTGGGTGAAATATATTTGTCATCATGAGGTGTCTCAATAATATTTTTTATAACATTCAATGGATATCAACAAGTTCTCCATTATTTATGGATTCCATGTGAAATATATGGTTATATAACTTCAAAAAGATCCCGATGACTACCTTACAAGCAATCCAAAAATAGACATCAAGACAATCCATGGAAATTTTCTTGGCATGGCATTCATCATTCTTACCATTAGCATGAGACCACATTTCTTTGAGGCATTATTTTTAAGAAAATCACTACCTTGTCAATGCTTTTAATTAAACAAAGAAACTAATGAAAGTGATAAAAAAAACTTCATATTTGTTGTTTCATTTTCAAATGTTCACATCAGACAGCCTTGGCAATGTTTGTGGCATGATGGACGATGGAGTTGCTGCAACAATAGTCATTTCCGATCCTTTGCGAGAGGTATGCGACCGATTAGTAAATTTTACATTATATTTTCTCTTCTATGGTCTATTATTAAAAAAATTCATGATACTTGTATGTAGTTTAATTGCTATCTTGATGGTTGCTACAGGTAGTTGTTACTCTAGATCATGCTAATGTTGTGAATGCGTGTGATGATTATTTGTTTGTGGTAAGTGATTATTATTTTTATATGCCATTCCAATATTCAATTTCTATATATTAACATCTATACTTCTTATTGTATCAATGGCGTCTATAGATGAGTGAAGAATCAACATACACTCTGTCTAGCCAACTGTCAAAGGAAACACGTGATCTTTTTCCTTCCCCTAGTGGTAAATGACTATGTATTAGGGTCATTTGTTGTATGCCTATGTGGCATTTTTGAACATATGTTTTGTACTATTGATATATGTGACATTTTATGTCTATATGGCTCTTTTGTAGTAAGCCTGTATGACTTTATTGAATATATTGTATAATTTTATTGACATATATCATTGTATAGCCTTACGAAGTTTTGATTAATATAAATATTATTTTACCACTACTATTCTTGAATTATGTTACATGTGTATTGTGTAAATTGTATGCTTGAATGTTGTAGGCATGGGTGTTGTTTACATCTAATGCTTAAATAATTACTAAAGATTTTTATTACATTCAAATTTTTACACGTGCCTATAGCTTTCTAACATTCATAACAAATGTTACTGAGTAGAATTTTAGTTATCTAAACACTCCTATAGTTAAGGCTAATAAACCTACTAGCTTCTTCAATAAACTATTCAACCTTCTTCTTAAGTAGGCCAATAATGCATTTCTATATGAGTGTGCATTTCATGTGTATACTGGTGACTTATGTGTATTCATACTTTGTGACTTATGTGTATACTTGTGAATACTTTGTGACTTGTAATGTGTATTTGTATGTATACTTCATGACTTGCAACTTATGAGTTATGTGTATTCAAGTGTATACTTTACAAATTATGTGTATACTTTGCAGCGTACATGTATTCCAATGTATACTTTGTGACTTGCATGTTTTCATACATATACTTTGTATTCATGTGTATACTTCATGACTTACGTGCAATTTGAGTACTTGTACTTCACTTATTTACATGTTTGCTTCACTTATTCACATGTATGCTTCATGCTTTCGATGTATAATTCATGTTCTCAAATGTATGCTTCATGATTCATGCGTATACATCATGTATTCATGTGTATTCTTTATGCTTCTTGTGTATACTTTACATATTATGTGTATTCATGTGTATGCTTCATGCTTCCAATGTATAATTCATGTGTTCATGTGTATTCTTCATCATTCATGTGAATATTTCATGTATTCACGTGTATGCTTCATGCTTCTTTTGTATACTTCATGTATTACGTGTATTCACATGTATGCTTCATGCTTCATATGTATAATTCATGTGTGTTGAATATCCAAAATAATGAGAGGGGGGGTGAATCAATATTCCATAAAACCATTTTTTTTTTTTGATGACCTAGTGGTATCCCCGCAACCCAGCCCAGCGACTCACCTCGCCTTACCTTGGGCTTATGGATTCCAAGTTGGGGTCTAGGGAGAGGTGAGCTAAGGCAAGACTAGTCCACTAGAGGTGCAGAGACTGCCCAATAGACCCCAACACCGAGTAAACCCGGTAGGAGTTGAACCCGAGACCAATGGGGAGCAAACCCATGGCCCAAACCAACTCATCGACCGTTTGGGACTTCCATAAAACCATATTAACATCCATTTAAACATTATCTCAATTTTGATTGAATCAACAAGAAGGAACATACAAACAAATCAATGCAACTATACACATGAACACCAAGATTTTTACGTGGAAAACCCAATGAGGGAAAAACCACGGTGAGTGTTAACTCACAATATATTATATTCAAATACAAAATATTATGGTGCTCACTGCCAAGACTCATTGTCCTTAAAAAGGATCACTACTAGAACTCATTGTCCTTAAAAAAGTCTCACAACTTGAGTACAAAATATGGCTAACTTCCAAGATACAATAATAGTGGCTCGCTACCAGAAGATTGAACCAATAGGACACACCTTCAATGTGCAGGGTTCAGTTCCATTGAAGCTCAAAATATGAAGTACTGCCTCACACAGTAGTCACTCAACAAAACTATCCTGATCATAAATGATAAAGAATTTAGGCTCAGATCTTCACACACCTTTTCCTCTTTGCATTTCACATTCACTCCATATATCCACTTCCACTACTCATCACTCATCTCATTCCTCAAAACATCTTATATATACACACACATATCTTAATCATCAATTAGGTTGGCCTAATTAGTTGAAACCAAGAATAATCAAAACTTTCTTTGTCGACACCATATATTATTTAAGCATTTTATCTATGTAGTGCATTATACCAAGTCAGATAACATCCATAAATCATAACTAGTCTTCATAAAGTATTGCATATGCTGGGTTTGCCAAGACTAGAACACAATTCTCCAAACCAACAAATAATCCTCAAAGAAAAAACCTTCTAGATCTGAGAACACATGAATTTCCCATCATACTACCAACATAGAGACTATCAAAAAAACCACAACATAAGAATGTTCACCTTAGTAGAATGCGAAGTCTCTCACATAGTATGCCACACACAAAAGAATAGTAGAATATAGAGTTGAACTCTATCAGAGACAACTCTCTACTCATAACAAAAGACATCTCAAGATCCAGGATATAGCTATCTGAATGAGTCAAGAAAATTTGGTTAAGAGATTAGAGTCATATCAAATCTTGTTGTAAACTCTGGACTCAAATACCAACACACTGATCCATCACAAATGGGTATTACCGACAGAGAACAACTTTCGATAAACCAAGCAGACTTGCCATATAGTTATCACTGTGTTGACATCAATGAAAACATAGGAACAACCAAAACAAACCATCCACACTTCATTCTCATTTTGCAAGGATCCCAACAATCTATAACTTTGGAATTGATGGAAACATGCATGACAAAAACATTAACCAGTATACCACATATGAATATTCAAAATATTCCCCCTATCAAAATTGTTCTTCACAAAAATGTTTTTCCCCTATCTCTCTATCTCTTCATCTCTTTAACTCTCTATCTCCCCCATTTGACATCAATGGCAAAGGAAGGGGTCTGATATATGTGTATATACATCATAATGTAACCAAATACATAATTTAATTAACCTGAAGAAGAACCTCTGAGACTCTCCAAGATAGCCTTCCATGATGCTTTACCTTCTTCTCATGAACCTTTTGCACTTACAAGAGTCTTGTAAAATATCTCAATCTTAGTTAAGGATTCTACACCATTTTCTAAAGTATTGGGACTAAGATTAATCTTTGATAATTCACCAATAAAACTAAGATCACTAGAAACAAAAGTATGTCTAAGTTTAATCATGTCTCTGAGTGCCACAAACTTCTTGATAACATCTTCCCTTTGATCTCATAGAGAAAAGAATTTGTCCTGAAGCTGCACAATGTAGGAACACCTCTAATTATCTTTATCTTCTGCTAACCTATATGTATCTACCTGAGTGCACATCCGGGACTCACTCACCCTTATCTCATTTCTTATATCCAGTGTATTGTTAGACCAATCTAGGGAAAAAGAAAGTAGTTCCCATGCCTCTTCTTCACAACCTTGTACACTCTCCAATTCCTTTATCAGTCAATTATGTGCATTCACATATTTTCCTTTGATATCTTCTAAATTTCCTCCATCAAACTTGATTCCAACATACACTTCAAGTCTGAAGATGTAGACCTTCAAAGACTCAATCATGACATAGAGATTCTCCACAATAGAAATAGATGAATCAAAACTAGCACCAAGAATAACCTTCTACAATTCTTCCAAAGCTCTCTGAATATTTATGCATTCATGCTCATGTTCAATATCACTTCCTTCTACAACTTCTTTCTTAACAACACTCTACCTTTTCTTTTCTATTTCTATCACACTACTAGAGGTACCTTCTACATTGAGATACTTAGGGCTTTCCAAATTAATTTTAGCATAATTATCAACTTCAGCCTCCAAAACTTCATAATCCAATTCAGATATCCATACCAACCTTGATTCAACTACTTCCATGTGACAAAAATCTATAGACACAAGAATATTTATGCTTCTAGAGTACCTTTCAACAACACTGGTGCAGGAGCACCAACCAAAAATACAAGCAAGTTTTTAATGTATTTTTTTTTTTATCTTTTTGTTTGTCTTGTAAAGTCTCAAAAACCATTGATAAGGTGTAAGGGGACCTCTTTGAAGCTTAGGTAAAATTAAAATAATTTGGGAACTCGTTTTGTAGGCGTTTCCTTAGGTTTTGGTGAAGATTGTAAAACACAGTGTGTTTTCGAACACACACATTTTAATCACTTTAGAGCCCGATATAGAAGACCTAACTGTTTTTTTTGGGTGGAAGAGGAAGAGCCCGACATTTTTGAGTAGGTTCAAGGTTTTTTGGATGGGAGTTTTTCTAGTGTGAGCGGTTTTCTGGAAATAATAAAGAAAACAGAGATTTCATGTGTTAAAGAAAAAAATCTATCTATTTTTCGATTTTTACTGCGTAGCAGCAATTTTAATGTTTTAGCGGGCATTCAAAGTGTTTTTTGAGATGTAAAGACTCCCTTTGAATTGTTATTGGTGGTGTTTTAAACATATTTTGACGTTTCTTTCTGTTCTTATTTGTATAGTGCTTTAATTTCTCATTTTATTTTTGACTAGTAAATCTGCTTACAATGGTGGTTTAGTCTGTTTCTGCCCGCGCCAAGAAGCATGGATGCATGGAAAACAAGGCTAAACCCCTTGCATGTAAATATGTTAGTGGTAGGAGTGAATGGAAGTCTTGTTTCCTTGTTGAGAAGCTATCCCTAGGCGAGCTAAAGAGCCCGGCTTGGAAAAGACAACAATAATTTATGTTTGCGTGGCAGGGGTGTTCTTTATGTTACAAATCAAGGTTGTTGGCGAATGCAAGAAGTCTTGGAGCAGGCGTAGGAGTGTATTTAGTACTTTTTTGTGTGTATTTAAGACTGAGAAAAACAATACAGATCAGAAAAGGCCTAAACCCTAGGTTATGGCAAAATGTTGACTTGTGCTTGTGTGCAGCAGAGAAGGGTCTCAAACCCTAAGAGTCTGATGGAACTTGGAAAGAGATTCTGAGTGGAAAAAGGGAGCTGGGTTCATTTTCAAAATGGAGAGGGAATATAAACAATTTCCTTGTGTGTGGGGCTAAAAAGGCTCAAGACCAAACCCTATAACAGTGACTTTATGCTAGCGATGGAAAACTTGAGTATAGAGGTTAGGTAAGGATTTTTCCTTGATGGTTTGAAGCCATAGGAGATTGAACACACCCTACCAAACAAGTTTTGGAAGTGGATGAAGATGAACTAGTCTCTAAATTGATTAAGGGCTGGTTAGTGAAGTGAGGGAAAGAAACACCAAGAAATGCTTGGTGAAGACATCATGCATGTTTTGGAATATTGATAGCAGGGTTGGCAACAAAGACCAGGGGTGCCTAATTGATTTGGGAACCTATAGGTTTGGTGGAGGCAGCAACACCAGGGGTTATCTAAAGTGAGACCCAGAGCATTGAGTCAGTGAATGAGTCAATCCAACCCTCGTTCTATCAAATTGGTATCAGAGCTGTGAAAGATTTGGGAAGCAACAGCTTATATGTCAGAGGAAGTTGAATCAAGTGAACCGCCAAAGATGGTGACAAACGCACAGTTAGCCAAGATGGTTGAAGAGCAAGAAGAGGATAACAAATCTCTAAAGGAAAGAATAGAGCAGCTTGAAGCAACACTGAACCAGGTGAAACTAGAAGGAAAAGTGCCAACAGAAGAAGAGGTTGCAGAGGAGGACAAAGTCCCTGAACCTGACCCTATCTTGGAGGAGGAGCCTTTCTTGAAGGCATTAAAAGCCCTAAGTGGAAAAGGACTTGAGGGTGTACCCCTATTCCATGGAAAGATGGATCTCGATCTAGTATTGGACTAGATAGATGGCATGGAGAATCACTTCGAATGTGATGGAGTTACAGAAGCACAGAAGGTGAAGGTTGCAAAATCAAGGTTGAGAGGATCAACATTAACTTGGTGGAAGTTTGTCCAAACTGAAAGGGAGAAATAAGGTAAGCAACCCATGTCAACCTGGAAAGGAATGGTTTCTAAAGTGAAAGAAGCCTATATGCCAGATGATTATGAAATTCAGCTCCACAAGAAGAGGCAGAGTTTAAGACAAAAAGACCAAGATGTAAACACCTACACAGAAGATTTTCAGAAGCTTTGTTTGAGATCAAATGTGGCAGAAGATGAGAGCCTGAAAGTGGCTAGGTATCTAAATGGATTGAAGTGGAATATACAGGAAGAGATGGCTTTGCTCATCCCCAAGACAGTCCACCAATGTTATCAGCTAGCTATCAAGATTGAAGAAAGGAATAAAAGGAAGCATGATCAATCCTCTAAGGGCAGAGGAAGAGGCAGAGATCAAAAAGGACAGCGTGGAGGTTACCAAGGAAGAGGTGGTGACCAAAGAAGCCAAGGAGAATCTAAGCTTACTGAGCATGGAGGTGAAACCTCAGCAAGAGGAGGATTTAATAGAGGAAGAGGACCTCAAGGGGGTTCAAATAGAGGTAGAGGAGCAGACAGAAGTAACTCCTACTTTGCCACCATGAAGTGTTATAACTACAATCAGCTAGGCCATCCAACTTATAGATGCCTGAAAAAAGCTTCATCTAGCAATGAGAAAAGAGTAGCTTATGCAAAAGAGGACACCGTGAGTATAAAGACACCTGAGATCAGTCACATAGAGTCAGAAGTAGGTGAAAATCTGATGTTTAATAGAGTGCTGATCAGACAACCAGTTAAGGGAGAACCCAAGCAAAGGAGAGCTTTGTTTAGAGCAAGATGCAAGATATTGGGAAAGGTATGCAAGGTTATAGTAGATTCTGGTTCTACAGACAATATAATATCTGAGGAGGCAGTAAATAAGTTAAAATTACAGAAGGTACCTCATGCCAATCCGTACAAAGGCACATGGCTGAATAAAGGGAAAAGTGTCTTAGTGAATGGGCAGGTTACAGTGGAATTTTCGATTGGAGGTTACAAAGACAAGCTGATTTGTGATGTACTGCCCATGGATGCATGCCATCTTCTTCATGGCATGCCATGGAAATATGATAGAGGTGTTGTTTATCATGGAAAGGAGAACACCATTGAGTTCATGAAGGATGGAAAAACATTCAAGTTGCAATTGTTGATTGAGGAAGATGAAGGGCAGTCCAAGGTTCCTAATATCATGTTGAGCAGTGGCAAGGAGTTCATCAAGGATCTACACCAAGGGAATGAAGGTTATGTGGTCCTAATGCAATCCAAAGAGGAAGAAAAGGCTGAGAAGACAGTCATACCTGAAACAGTTCAAAGGCTGCTAGAAAAATACAAGAGCATTGTGAGTGATGGAACACCATCAACTCTACCACCCAAGAGAGCAATAAGTCATCAAATTGACTTTATACCTCGAGCCTCATTGCCTAACAAAGCAGCATACAAACTGACCCCGGAGCAGAACCAAGAGGTAGAAAGACAAGTGGAAGAGTTGCTGAATCAAGGTTTGATTCAAAAGAGCATTAGCCCATGTGCAGTCCCAGTTGTTTTGGCAACAAAAAAAGGAGGTAAATGGAGACTTTTCACTGATTGTAGAGCAATAAATAGAGTCAAAATTAGGTATAGATTTCCAATACCTAGGATTGAAGATTTATTGGATTGCCTTGGAGGTGCAAAATTTTACTCTAAGCTAGATCTTAAGAGCGGGTATCACCAAATCAGAATTAAGGAGGGTGATGAATGGAAGACAACTTTTAAGACAAATGATGGTTTGTATGAGTGGAAAGTGATGCCATTTGGCCTCTCGAATGCCCTTAGCATGTTCATGAGACTAATGAATGAGGTGCTTAAAGATTTCACAGGGATTTTTGTGGTAGTCTACTTGGATGACATACTGATTTTCAGAAAGACAGTAGAAGAACATTTGAAGCATGTAGAGATGGTACTCAAAAGGTTGCAAGAAGAACAATTGGCAATCAACCTTGAAAAGTGTGAGTTCTTCAAACAAGAGCTTGTGTATCTAGGCTTTGTGGTATCCCAAGGAATACTGAAGATGGATCCAAGTAAGGTGGAAGCTATCCTAAACTGGCCTACACCAACCACAACAACTGAGGTAAGAAGTTTTCATGGTTTGGCTCATTTTTATAGGAAGTTTATAAGGAATTTTAGTGGTATATGTGCACCAGTGTTAGATACAATCAAGGGTGGTCAGAAAACAAAGTTTAAGTGGACTTTAGAAGCTGATAAAGGGTTTGAAAATTTGAAAAAATAAGTGGCAACACAACCTATCTTGTTATTGCCTAGTTTTGATAAATTGTTCACAGTTGAGTGTGATGCAAGTGGAGTAGCAGTAGGAGGAGTCCTTAGTCAAGAAGGTAGGACTGTAGCCTTCTTCAGTGAAAAAATTAATGAAGCTAAGCAAAAATACTCCACCTATGATCTGGAACTTTATGCTTTAGTGCAGTCCCTTAGGAAATGGAGGCATTATTTATTGCCCAAAGAGTTTGTGGTTTTCATGGATAACCAGGCACTCAGTTACATCAATACCCAAGAGAAGTTAAGAAATAAACACTTGAAATGGATGGAGTACATTCAAGCTTTCACATTTACCATTAAGCACAAGAAGGGACAGAAAAACAAAGTGGCAGATGCATTAAGCAGGAGGATGTTGACAGTCAAAGAGATACAGCTGAAAAGCATTGGATTGGAAAGTTTTAAAGATCTCTATGGTGATGACGAAGAATTTTTTGAAGCCTAAAATGTATGTTCAAACTTTGCAAATAATTTTCACAATCAATATGCTGAGTATACATTGCAAAATGGGTTGTTATTCAGGGGTAATCTGTTGTGTGTCCCAAGAGGATCAATGAGGGAAAATCTGATCTAAGAGAAACACAATGGCAGTCTTAGTGGACACTTTGGAATTAATTAAACTTTAGAGCTGGTACAAAGATTTTATTATTGGCCTAAATTAGCACGAGATGTCAGAAAGTATGTTGAACAGTGTGTTGTTTGCATGAAAGCCAAAGGGGGAGCAAGCAATGCTGGGTTATATCAGCCCTTGCCTATTCCGAACAGACCATGGGAATGTGTGAGCATGGATTTTGTGGTGGGTCTTCCCAAGACTAAATCTGGTTTTGATAGTGTTTTGTAGTTGTGGAAAAATTTAGCAAGATGAGTCACTTTATTCCTTGCAAGACTACACATGATGCAAGCTATATTTCCCATCTATTTTTCAGGGAAGTTGTGAGAATTCATGGATTGCCATTGAGTATTGTTTTTGACAGGGATGTGAAATTCATGAGTCATTTCTGGAAAACACTATGGAGCAGATTGGGAACTAATTTGTCATTTGGATCAGCTTACCATCCTCAGAACGATGGTCAAACCGAGGTGGTTAACAGAGTGTTAGGTAACCTATTGAGGTGCTTGACAAAGGAATATGGACAGACTTGGGATATGGTGATTTTCCAAGCTGAATATGCATACAATGATAGTGTGAACAGGACTACAGGAAAAATCCCATTTGAAGTTGTGTATGGGATGCATCCAAGAGAATTTTGTGAGCTCAGAGACCTTGGAAAAATGGAGAATAGGAGTGGACATGCAGAAGACTTCACTCAAACCATGAAGGAGATTCATGAGTAGGTTAAGAGGACAATCACAGCAGCAACACAAAAGTTGAAGGACAAAGTTGATGAGACAAGAAGAGATGTGCAGTTTCAAGTGGGTGATTATGTGATGGTTCACCTCAACAAATCTAGATTGCAGAAGGGGATTTCCACCAAGTTGCAAATGAAATGGGTAGGACCATGCAAGGTGATAGCTAAGTATGGAAAGAATGCATACAAGGTGGAACTTCCATCAGATTTGGGTATATCTCCAGTCTTCAACGTTGCTGATTTGATCAAGTACAAGGGTATAGTCAATGATGAATTTCAGAATAGTCTAGAAATCTTTCAAGATATCAATAATATACCCCTTCCAAGTCAAGAGAAAGCTCAGGCAGAGAAGGTCTTGGAGTCTAGGGTGAAGAAAGCAACAAGGAATAAGGCATATATGGAACACCTTGTCAAGTGGAAGGGAAAACCTGAGTCTGAGGCTACATGGGTATAGGAGGATCAATTCAAGAAGCTTGGAATTGACCTGAAATTGATACCACCTTCCAGTTCATAGTCTTTGTGCTGAGAGGGGGAGAATGGTGCAGGAGCACCAACCAAAAATATAAGCAAGTTTTTAATGTATTATTTTTTTTATCTTTTTGTTTGTCTTGTAAAGTCTCAAACACCATTGATAAGGTGTAAGGGGACCTCTTTGAAGCTTAGGTAAAATTAAAATAATTTGGGAACTCGTTTTGTAGGCGTTTCCTTAGGTTTTGGTGAAGACTGCAAAACACAGTGTGTTTTCGAACACACACATTTTAATCACTTTAGAGCCCGATATAGAAGACCTAACTATTTTTTTCGGGTGGAAGAGGAAGAGCCCGACATTTTTGAGTAGGTTCAAGGTTTTTTGGATGGGAGTTTTGCTGGTGTGAGCGGTTTTCTGGAAATAATAAAGAAAACAGACATTTCATGTGTTAAAGAAAAAAATCTATCTATTTTTTGATTTTTACTGTGTAGCAGCAATTTTAATGTTTTAGCGGGAATTCAAAGTGTTTGTTGAGATTTAAAGACTCCCTTTGAATTGTTATTGGTGGTGTTTTAAATAGCTTTCGACGTTTCTTTCTGTTCTTATTTGTATAGTGCTTTAATTTCTCATTTTTTTTTGACTGGTAAATCTGCTTACAATGGTGGTTTAGTCTGTTTCTGCCCGCACCAAGAAGCATGGCTGCATGGAAAACAAGGCTAAACCCCTTGCATGTAAATATGTTAGTGGTAGGAATGAATGGAAGTCCTGTTTCCTTGTTGAGAAGCTGTCCCTAGGCGAGCTAAAGAGCCTAGCTTAGAAAAGACAACAATAATTTATGTTTGCATGGCAGGGGTGTTCTTTATGTTACAAATCAAGGTTGTTGGAAAATGTAGGAAGTCTTGGAGCAAGTGTAGGAGTGTATTTAGTACTTTTTTGTGTGCATTTAAGACTGAGAAAAACAATACAGATCAAAAAAGGCCTAAACCCTAGGTTATGGCAAAATGTTGACTTGTGCTTGTGTGCAGCAGAGAAGGGTCTCAAACCCTAAGAGTCTAATGGAACTTGGAAAGAGATTCTGAGTGTAAAAAGGGAGCTGGGTTCATTTTCAAAAGGGAGAGGGAATATAAACAATTTCCTTGTGTGTGGGGCTAAAAAGGCTCAAGACCAAACCCTATAACAGTGACTTTATGCTAGCGATGGAAAACTTGAGTATGGAGGTTAGGTAAGGATTTTTCCTTGATGGTTTGAAGCCATAGGAGACTGAACACACCCTGCCAAACAAGTTTTGGAAGTGGATGAAGATGACCTGGTCTTTAAATTGATTAAGGGCTGGTTAGTGAAGTGAGGGAAAGAAACACCAAGAAATGCTTGGTGAAGACATCATGCATGTTTTGGAATATTGATAGCAGGGTTGGCAGTAAAGACCAGGGGTGCCTAAGTGATTTGGAAACCTTTAGGTTTGGTTGAGGCAGCAACACTAGGGGTTATCTAAAGTGAGACCCAGAGCATTGAGTCAGTGAATGAATCAATCCAACCCTCGTTCTATCAAACACTTATTGGAATCCTTGACCTTCTATTCATCCTCATTTGAAATGTTCTAAAGAATGTAGCAAGGGAAGTCTCTTGTGCATCCAAACTACCAAGATTTATCATGATGTTCCTGATTTGATAGGAAATAAGCACCAAATTTGACCATTCTATCCTTCCTATTACTGATCACTCTCTCAAAAAGTAAAAGTGAAAATAGACAACCAAATTGCCATATCAAAATGTATTCTTCTTACTTTTCTTGATTTCCTTTAAATTCTTCAAAAGATGTATACAAAGTAATTCACACAAGTCATAATCCATACATCTTTTAACTATATCAACTACAGTATGTATAGCAATAATAGAAATTGTAAGGTCATTGTTAGGAACACAAGCTTTGTGACAGATGACCATAGTAGCATACTTTATTACTAGATCAACAATTGGTCTCAAATCAGTCTCATTCCCTTCAAAATTTGTACGGTAACCTCAATTATCTCTTTCTCATCCATAGCCTTTAGTTTGGGAACTAGTTCAGAGGAACACAAACTAGTTACATCTCTAATACCTTCTCTACTAATCAGATGTGCCTCATCAATCCATAAAGATTCATCATGAATTTTGCTCAACACTATTCGAATATACTTCTCAAATTCAAACAAGGGAAATTTCCTCCAAACATCCAAATTTTTCTCAACTAATACTCTGTAGGCATCATGGATCTCTTTCAATTCACTTTCCCAAAGCATGCTCAACCAAACTAATGACATCTCTTCTATCTTACTATAAATAAATGCATATATATCTTCTATGGGAAACACTCTTGGAGGGATGCAAGAGAATGTACCAACAGACTCTTCTAACACATTCCTCAAATATCTCTTCAAACTAACTTGCACTTTATCCGCACTTCTCACAACCTTTGAATTATCCATAGCAATAAAAATGAAAGATTGTGCAAATAGGAATACCTCTGTAAATTCCAAAAGAAATGTATAGATATCCTGCTTCTAGAGCTCACTTCAAATCTACTTGATTTCTTCTTCAAACTCTGAAAACTTTGAATTCACTTTAAAATTCCTTTGCACGCTTCTCTGAAAATACATAAGCCTTTAAAAGGATATGAATTTATTCCTTCCATTTTGAATTATTTTGTAATAAATGCTCAACTTGTAGGTAGATTTCCTTGAAAATTGTGTATGCCTCCATTCTTTCAAATTTTGTAGATTTTATCCTTCACACATGTGACTAATAAAATGCCTTAATCTTGTTACCACATTAAATATACTTCTTTCATGAGATGAAACAAGTACCGATGAGGGGTTTATTAGATTTTCTAATAATTGCTCCCCCTTAGCCACTTCTTTTACTTAGAAATTAATAGGAGTATCTACACTAGAGGTTAGCAAAGATAAGATTGATGATTCTAATTCCTTTCTCCAAATTATTTTCATTTCCTTTCTTGCTACTTTTGGATCAATGATTTGATCATTCTTCTTCAATAGATAATTATTTTTCTTTCTTTTGCAATGATTACCAGGGCGTTTTAGATTGTTGCACTTATAGGAAACAACATTATTCTTTCCATTTTCCCTTTTATTAAACAAAATAACTTTATATCCATAACAGACTAAATTTATATCCATTCTTCTTGCTCTTAGAACATTTGTTGGAGAATGATAAATAATCATTCATTTAACTTTTTTAGTCCTTTGCCTCATGACCAAATTTCTTGTAGGAATAACAAACATCATTGAAAGATAAATACCTTTTAGCATCATGTCATTTTATAGGAGTTTTTCTGAGATTCCTTCTTAGATATTTTATTTTCCCATTTTTTTACCGATTCTTCTTGCTAGTAGATTGCTTTACTTTAGAACTCAGACCTACCTCAAACCCTAAACCATTCTTATCCATTTCTGGTCTTTGAGAAGTAATCAATTTATTAAGTATTTATGAGCTTATCTTAAATTTTTCTTCAAAACTTCTTTCCTTTTTTAGATTAGATCTCAATATTTACACTTCTTCTTCTAGCTTTATGCATTCATCCATCTTCCTTTGAACTTCAATTTTCTAATATTCTTCAGTTCGTTTCTTCTCATCCAATTGTTGTAGCAAGCTAGACATAATTTCTTCTCCCTCAACCAATAGATCACATGCTTCAACACTTTTACTTTGCAAATTTTCAATGTACTCATTCACTTTTATCAATCTGTCCTCCAGATCTTCCATTTATTCTAAATATTTTGTAAAGACTACTTCCAAAGGAAAAAAATTCTTATACTCAAATTCTGGGACCTTCCTCAAGTTGTTGGGCTTCTTCTGAGGAACCAAGATCTAATACCAATTGTTGAACATCTGAAATACTGAGAAGGGGGGTGAATTAGTATTCCATAAAACCATATTAACATCCATTTAAACATTATCTCAATTTTGACTAAATCAACAAGAAGGAACATAAAAAAGAATCAATGCAACCATACACATGAACACCAAGATTTTTACATGGAAAACCCAATGAGGGAAAAACATGGTGAGGGTTAACTCACAATATATCATATTTAGATACAAAATATTATGGGGCTCACTACCAATTTTCACTATCCTTAAAAAGGGCTCACAGCCTGAGTACAAAAGATGGCTAACTAACAAGATACAATAATAGTGTCTCACTACTAAAAGATTGAACTGATAGGATACACCTTAAATGTGCAGGGTTCAGTTCCACTGAAGCTCAAAATATGAAGTACTACCTCACACAGTAGTTGCTCAAAAAATATGTATTGGTCACAACTGATAAAGCATTTAGGTTCAGATCTTCACACACCTTTTACTCTTCACATTTCACATTCACTCCATATATCCACTTCCACTACTCATTGCTCATCTCATTCCTCAATTTTTTTTATATATATATAGAAGCATATCTTAATAATCAATTAGGTCGACCTAATTAGATGAAACCAAAAATAATCAAAACTTTATTTGTTGGTACCATATATGATTTAAGAATTTTATCTATGTAATGCATTATACCAAGTTAGCTAACATCCATAAATCATAACTAGTCTTCATAAAGTATTTCATATGTTGAGTCAGCCAAGACTAGAACACAATTCTCCAAACCAAGAAATAATACTCAAAGAAAACACCTTCTAGATATGAGAACACATTAATTTCCCATCATACTACCAACATAGAGACTATCAACAAAATCGTAGCATAAGAATGTTCACCTTAGTATAATACAGAGTCTCCCACACAATACACCACACATAGAATAATAGTAGAATATAGAGTTGATCTCTATCAGAGATAAATTTCTACTCGCAACAAAAGATGTCTCAAGATCCAGGATAGAACTATTTGAATGAGTCATGAAAATATGGTTAAGATATTAGAGTCATATTAGATCTTTTTGTACATTCTAGACTCAAATACCAACACACTGATCCATCACAAATAGGTATTACTAGATGAGAACAACTTCCAGTAAACCAAGCAAACTTCCCATATAGTTATCACAATGTTGACATCAATGACAACATAGGAAAAACCAACACAAAGCTTCCATACTTCATGCTCATGTTGCGAGGCTCCCAACAATTTTTTCACATGTATACTTCATGCATTATGTGTATTCATGTGTAGGCTTCATGCTTCCTATGTATACTTCATGTATTATGTGTATTCAAGTGTATGCCTGATGATTCCTGTGTATACTTCATGTGTTCACGTGTATGCCTCATGCTTTATATGCAATGTAGATCGAGCCACTCTGAAATGTTTGGATTAAAAAAAGGACCATTCCTAGCCTAAACATACCCATATATATGTGTTCAAACTATTGGTTTGGCTGCATGGGTTACAAAATGAAAGTTACACCCCTTTGCAACTTTACATTGCTTCTATTTGACATTTTTTCCATCAATTAAAAAGTCAACACCATGGGAAAACACCTTAGAGATATAAAAAACCAAGAGAGGCTATTGTAGAGGGGTCATACATGATCTCATAGCCTCATAGAAAATATTTCTAATAAACACGGTGTTTAAGTAACAGCTCATCAAAGATTGCTAGCTTTTTTCACTTTGAACTCTTAAGGGATATTGTTGGTATAATGTAGCTTGGACCACTCTGACATATTTGGGTGTGAAAAAATACCATGCATAGACTAAACGTACCCATTTAGATGTGTTCGAATTCTTGATTTGGTCGCACAAGTTGCAAAATGAAAGTTACACCCCTTTGCAACTTTAAATTGTTTGTATTCGACACTTTTTCTATCAACTAAAAATTCAACACCACAGGAAAACACCTCAGAGATATCAAAAAATGAGAGAGGTTATTGTAGAGGGGCCCTATGTGATCCTATAGTCTTAGATGAAATGTTTCTCAACAACATTATTTATGAGTAGCTACTTGTCAAATATTGCTACCCTTTTGCACTTTGGACTCTTAAGGGATATCACCGGTACAATGTAGCTCAGACTGTTTTAACATGTTTGGGTGTGAAAGAGGACAATTCCTAGTCTAAATTTACTCATCTAAATGTGTTGTAGCTATTGGTTTGGTTGCAAGAGTTGTACAATGAAAGTTACACCCCTTTGCAACTTTACATTGCTTGCATTTGACACTTTTTCCATCAACTAAAAATTGGACACCATGGGAAAATGCCTCAAATATATCAAAAAATGAGAAAGGTTATTATAGAGGTGGTGTAAATGGATTCCTAAGCTTGCTTGCACAACCTTTTGGAGACCTTTCAATTATCTCCTTCCTAGAACTTGACTCCAGTGGTTCTTGTTGAGTTTGGAAGACCAACCAAACCCTGCCCCAACTCTGCTCAATGAGTTTTCCACTTGTGCTTAGCTTAGGAAGACCAACACCTTCTTGGTGACTGCTTACCCTTTCTTGGACTTAGAAGGATCTAAGTGCCAACCTCTTCATCTGGTGAGAACTGCTTGCAGGGGAGTTGAAGATACTGTCTCCATGTTTCTTGCATCCTTGAAGCTCCATCTTGCTTGTTGTGTAGCCATCAAACTACCCGATTTCATGACTTTGCCTTTGGAAGGGCCTAATCCTTGTAGCCCTTACCAGTCCTATTTTTTCTTTTTCCTCTCAAACCTGCCAAACAACCTATCAAACAAAATATATTTTCAGACACCCTTTTTAGGGTTTTAAATCTTGCAACTGGTCTCTGGCCTTCTTCTATTCCGTACAGTGGTTTCCAACATTTTTGGAGAAGAGGCCTAATTCCCCTTGCATCTAGGGTTTTTCTAGTTCTTGAGTCACAACTACCTCCAACTGATTGATGGAAGCCTCAAATCTTCTAGACTATGAAGATCTCACCTCACTTCACTTGGTACTATACGGATTTTGTACAGTCAACTATTCCCCTGCCTACTCTCTTGTCTTTTTCTTACCAAACACCTAATCGGGTCATAAAGCTCGCCTAGGGTTTGGAGTCAAAACTCTTTGCTTGGTCCTTTTGGTTCCCCACCACCAAATTCATACAATATACTGGCTTCAATCCCATATTCCACCAAACTCAGGAATATCCCGTGGTCAGGGTCTATGGGGAAGCCATTTCCAAATTTGCTGCTCAAAACAGGATATACACACCTCTAATTTCTAATCTAAAGATTCTAATCAAAAACCCTACACTAAACAAACTAAATACAAGATGTAATTTATTCTATACTAGAAAATGAACATGGAAGTAGTGTTATCCCAATAATTATAGTGGCTAAAAGATCACTGTTTTCCAAAGTGCGTGGGCAGGTACAGGGAAACACAAAAATCTGCCACAACAAGAATAAAATCCTTGTAAACTATTCTATGGAACCTAAATAATGATGAGAACTATTCCAAAACTATTCTATGAACACCAAAAACAAAGATTCAACTATATTTACAAGCCTTTTATCTCCACTGTTTCAAAAAAACATGGGTTTTCAAGCAAAACACAGAAAAATACAAAGTTCTAAAAAACACACTGAGTTTTCAGAAAACATTGAAAAATACAGAAATTTCAAACTGTTTTCTATTCTTTCACAATTTTTTTTTTTTTACAATGTTCTACCTGCTCTCTCCGAGCCACACACACCACTCTTGATGCCTTTGCCACGATTCAAGGGTAGTTTGCTCGACATTTTTCCTGATTCCATGGGATTTTTAATGCCAAGTAAAATGCATGCAAATAACCAAGTCCACCATGCAAGGTTGCAACTCTGCCATTATCCTTCATTTTAGGATCATTATCTTCTTGGTCTCGAGCCAACAACATTTTAACTATCCCATGACATCTTTCAAACAATGATGAATGTTTGAATACATTAAATGCTTTGTAATTTAACATATGCTGTCCTAAGCTAAATGCAACCATATTTTTCAATCTAATAACAAAGATGATGTTAATCCTAATGATTAACTCATCACACACAATGCAAGACCTTCTAAGTTTCAAAACAAACATACCAAAATCCCTAAGTTGGCTAAATTCAAAACAAGCCAAAATTGTGCACAAACTTGGTGGAGGTCAGCCTAGGTGCTCCTGCACCATCCTCCCCAAAACAGAAAACTTCAAGCCATCCTTGGATTGAGAAAATTGGGATCAACTCCCAAATTCTTGAACTCTGCCTCCTTGATCCATACTGCATCTGAATCAGGTTTTCCATGCCTCTTGATCAGGTGTTCTTTATATTCCTTGTTCCTAGTCTTCTGGTAGACCCTTGTATCCAAGATTTGATCGGCTTGTTTGACTGTGACAGGGGGCAGTTTGAGTTCTTCAACATCTTGATTGACTTCATGGAGTGTCTGATCCAAATCCTGGGGTGGTCCTTTGTAAGGCATTAGATCTGCAACATTAAAAATAGGGGACAGTCCACTGTCATCTGGTAATTGTACTTTGACTGCATTGTTCCCATACTTCTCCAAGATAGGACAGGGACCTATCCTCTTCATCTGCAGCTTATTAGGAACTCCCTTCTGCAATCTAGCCTTGTTCAAATGGACCATCACTAAGTCTCCCACATTGAATTGGACTTCTCTCCTATGCTCATCCACCTTAGCCTTATGCTTCATGGTATTTTCTGCCAAGGTTTCTCTGGCTATCTCATGAATTTACTGCATTGCACAAGCAAAATCATCTGCATAACCGCTTCCCTTGACTCCATCCTTCAGCTCTCTCATCTCATAAACACTCCTGGGATGTAAACCATACACAATTTCAAAGGGGCTCTTCCCTGTTGACCTATTCACTGTATCATTATAAGCATATTCTTCCTGGCCAATAATATGATCCCATTGTTGATCATACTCCTTGGTCAAGCATCTTAGAAGGTTTCCAAGTGTTCTATTCACAACTTCGGTCTGACCATCAGTTTGGGGATGGTATGCAGATCCAAAGGATAGATTAGTGCCCATTCTCTGCCAAAGAGTCTTCCAAAAATGACTCATAAACTTGGTATCTCTGTCTGATACAATGCTGATTGGTAAGCCATGAATTTTGACTATTTCTTTGAAGAAAAGAGAGGCTATTTGACTGGCATCATTGGTTGTTTTGTAGGGTATAAAGTGAGCCATTTTTATGAATCTATCAACAACAACATAAACACTATCCATACCTTGCCTTGTCTTGGGTAAACCAACTACAAAGTCCATGCTCAAGCATTCCCATGGCCTAGAAGGGATTGGCAGTGGCTGGTATAAGCCTGCATTTGAAGAAGTTCCTTTTGCTTTTTGACACACTACACAACTCTCTACATACTTCCTGACATCTAGATTCATCTTAGGCCAAAAATAAAACCTTTGGACAAGCTCTTGAGTTTTGGTGATCCCAAAATGACCACTTAATGCACCATTATGCTTTTCTTGAATTAAATTATCTCTAATAGAACCTCTAGGAACACAAAGCTGATTCCCTTTAAACAATAAATCACTTTGCAAGGTATATTCAGCATACTTGCTATGGAAATGGTTCTTAAACTCAAGGCATACCTTATAAATTTCTGCAAAGTCTTCATCATCTGCATATAGATCTTTGAAGTGATCTATTCCCATGCTCTTCAACTGGATTTCTTGGATGGTAAGAACTATCCTGCTCAATGCATCAACAACTTTATTGAGAGCTCCTTTCTTATGTTTGATATTGAAGGTGTAGGCCTGCAAGTACTCCACCCACTTCATGTTCCTGTAACTCAACTTCTCTTGTGAATTCAAAAAACCGAGTGCTTGATTGTCTGAGTACACAATGAATTCCTTGGGAAGAAAGTAGTGCCTCCACTTCCTTAGTGCTTGGACCAATGCATACATTTCAAGATCATAAGAAGAGTACTTCTTCTTGGCTTCACTTAGCTTCTCTGAATGAAAAGCCACTAGTCTGCCCTCTTGACTGAGAACAACTCCAATTGCAACATTGCTTGCATCACATTCAATGGTGAATAGCTTCTCAAAACTTGGCAACACCAAAATAGGTTGGGTAGCTATCCTTTCCTTCAGCAACTCAAAACTCTTGTTAGCTTGTTCATTCCATACAAACTTAGTTTTCATGCCTCCTTTAATGGTATCCAACATAGGAGCACAAATTGCACTAAACTGTTTGATGAATTTCCTATAATACTGAGCAAGACCATGGAAGCTTCTTACCTCTTTTGTTGTCTTTGGAGTAGGCCAATTGAGGATTGCTTCTACCTTGTTGCTATCCATCTTCAAGTTGCCATGTGATAACACAAAACCAAGGTACACCAGCTCTATTTTGATGAACTCACACTTTTCTAGATTGATCATCAGTTTCTCCTCCTGTAGCTTCTTGAAAATCAACTCAATGTGCTGGAGGTGCTCTTCTCTTGTTCTGCTATAGATTAGTATATCGTCAAGATACACTACTACAAACTTGCCAATGTAGTCCTTGAGGATTTCATTCATGAGTCTCATGAATGTGGAGGGGGCATTAGACAAGCCAAATGGCATAACTAGCCACTCATAAAGACCCTCATTGGTTTTGAAGGCTGTTTTCCACTCATCACCCTCATGTATTCTAATTTGGTGGTAACCACTCTTCAAATCTATCTTGGTATAGTACCTAGCTTCACCTAGAAAATCCATGAGATCTTCAATCCTAGGGATAGGGAACCTATACCTGATGGTTATCTTGTTGATTTCTCTGGAATCGGTACAAAGCCTCCATTCTCCTCCTTTCTTGGGTGCTAAGACAGTTGGTACTGCACAAGGACTAATGCTTTTCCTAATGAGACCTTGGTCAAGTAGTTCTTGAATCTACCTAGCTATCTCCTCATTTTGCTAAGGTGTCATCTTGTAGGCTGCTTTGTTTGGAAGGGTGGCTCCTGGTATCAAGTCTATCCTATGACTTATGGCTCTTTTAGGAGGTAAGGTTGCTGGTTGACCACTACTTACAATGGTTTCATAGGTCTGCAACAAATCTTGGATCTCCTTTGGTAGTTCTTGCTTTTCAGTTTTCTTCTCTTTGCTTACTTCTCTTGGCTTGATCATTACTGCATAGCCAACTCCTTCTCCTTCTTCCAAGGCCTTTAAGAACTCTTTTTCACCAGTTATCAGCAGCTTAGAACCTGCTATCTACACCTCAATATCTTCCAACAAAGATTGAATCTTGTAGGTTACATTGTCCTTCTTGAAGGTATAAGAATTCCTGGCTCCATCATGTACAACTTGGCGGTCAAATTGCCATGGCCTACCTAGGAGCAAGTGGCATGCATCCATAGGTAATACATCACACAATACCTTGTCTTTATACTTGCCAATTGAAAACTCCACCCATGCTTGTTCATTCACCAAGACATGCTGACCCTTATTGAGCCATGTGACCTTGTAAGGGTTATTGTGAGGTATTCTTGCTAATTTCAGTTTGCTGATTGCCTCCTCTGACACAATATTGTCAGTAGAACCTAATTCTATGATCACCTTGCACACTTTCCTCATCATCTTGCACTTTATCCTAAACAAGGACCTTCTTTGGCTTGGCTCTTCTTTGAATGGTTCTTTGATCAAAGTCCTTCTCATCATGAGATTCTCACCTTCCTCTGAGTTCAATGGTACTTTTGATTGTTTATTTGCTGCAGCTGTTTCATCTTGAATCAGATTGGTTCTCTTATCTCCTCCATGAGAAGTGCTACCTTTCTCAGGACATCTATAGGCTGGGTGCCCCAATTGGTTGCAATGATAGCATTTCATGTTGGTGAAGTAACTGCCTCTTCCTTGTCCACCACTTCTTCCTCTGGAGCTGAAACCTCTTCCTCTACCACCTCTATTGGAACTTCCTTCTTGCTGTTCAGAAAATCTGACTTCTCCTTGAGCTCTTGGTTCTGAGCTTCTTCCACTATAGCTTCCTCTTTGTCCTCTGCTGTCTTTCCCTTTACCTTTTCCTTTGGGGTTTTGTTCCTGCTTATTTTTGCCTTTCTCCTCTATCTTCAAGGCCATTTGATAGCATTGGCGTATTGTTTTGAAGTTTACCAAGCTCATATCTTCCTGGATAGACCACTTGAGTCCATTTAGGTACCTTGCTAACCTAATTCTCTCATCTTCAACCACCTTTGATCTAAGGCATAATTTTTGAAACTCTTCTGTATATGTTTGAACATCCGTGTCCTTTTGCCTTAGATTGTGTCTTCTCCTGTGCAACTGGACTTCATAATCATTTGGGAGATAAGTTTGCCTTATCTTAGTCACCATTCCTCTCCATGAAACTATGGGACCTTTTCCTTCTTTCTCTCTTTCAGATTGCACAAACTTCCACCATGTGAGAGCTGCTCCTCTCAACCTTGACTTGGCCACCTTTACCTTTTGGGCCTCTGTTATGCCATCACACTCAAAGTGATTCTCAATGTTCTCAATCTAGTCCACAACTGAATTAGGGTCCATTTGTCCACTGAAAAGTGGCACACCATCTAATGCTTTACCACTCAAGGCTTGCAATGCCTTCAAGAATGGTTCCTCTGCAAGAACAGGATCAGGTGTTGGAGTTTCCTCCTCCAATTCCTCTTCTTTTTCCTTGGCTTCCTGTTCTTCTTTCTTCTTTATCTTGTCCTTCACAGTATCTGCTATTTCTTGGACTTCATCCAGGAGTTTCTCCATCTGAGATATCCTTTCTCTGAGCGACCGGTTATCTTCCTATTTCTCTTCTACCTTCTTTGCTAGCTCTACATTTGTCACCATGGTTCCTTCCTCTGGTGTATTCTCTCCTACTGACTCAGTGGATTGGCTCATTAATCACAAGCCTTGAATCTGACTAGCTCTGATACCAATATGGTGTATATGGATTCCTAAGCTTGCTTGCACAACCTTTTGGAGACCCTTTAATTGTCTCCTTCCTAGAACCTAACTCCAGTGGTTCTTGTTGAGTTTGGAAGACCAACCAAACCCTGCCCCAACTCTGCTCAATGAGTTTTCCACTTGTGCTTAGCTTAGGAAGACCAACACCTTCTTGGTGACTGCTTACCCTTTCTTGGAATTAGAAGGATCTAAGTGCCAACCTCTTCATCTGGTGAGAACTTCTTACAGGGGAGTTGAAGATACTGTCTCCATGTTTCTTGCATCCTTGAAGCTCCATCTTTCTTGTTGTGTAGCCATCAAACTACCCAATTTCATGACTTTGCCTTTGGAAGGGCCTAATCCTTGTAGCCCTTACCAGTCCTATTTTTTCTTTTTCCTCTCAAACCTGCCAAACAAAATATATTTTTAGACACCTTTTTTAGGGTTTTAAATCTTGCAACTGGTCTCTAGCCTTCTTCTATTCCGTACAGTGGTTTCCAACACTTTTGGAGAAGAGGCCTAATTCCCCTTGCATCTAGGGTTTCTCTGGTTCTTGAGTCACAACTACCTCCAACTGATTGATGGAAGCCTTAAATATTTTGGACTATGAAGATCTCACCTCACTTCACTTGGTACTGTACGGATTCTGTACAGTCAACTATTCCCATGCCTACTCTCTTGTCTTTTTCTTACCGAACACCTAACCGGGTCATAAAGCTTGCCTAGGGTTTGGAGTCAAAACTCTTTGCTTGGTCCTTTTGGTTCCCTACCACAAAATTCATACAATATACTAGCTTCACTCCCATATTCCACTAAACTCAGGAATATCCCGTGGTCAGGGTCTATGGGGAATCCATTTCCAAATTTGTTGCTCAAAACAGGATATACACACCTCTAATTTCTAATCTGAAGATTCTAATAAAAAACCCTACACTAAACAAACTAAATACAAGATGTACTTTATTCTATACTAGAAAATGAACATGGAAGCAATGTTATCCCAATAATTATAGTGGCTAAAATATCACTGTTTTCCAAAGTGCGCGGGCAGGTACAGGGAAACACAGAAATCTGCCACAACAAGAATAAAATCCTTGTAAACTATTCTATGGAACCTAAATAACGATGAGAACTGTTCCAAAACTATTATATGAACACCAAAAACAAAGATTCAACTATATTTACAAGCCTTTTATCTCCACTCTTTCAAAAAAACATGGGTTTTCAAGCAAAACACAGAAAAATACAAAGTTCTGAAAAACACATTGAGTTTTTAGAAAACACAGAAAAATATAGAAAATTCAAACTGTTTTCTATTCTTTCACAACAATTTTTTTTTTACAACGTTCTACCTACTCTCTCCAAGCCACACACACCACTCTTGATGCCTTTGCCACGATTCAAGGGCAGTTTGCTCGTCATTTTTCCTGATTCCATGGGATTTTTAATGCCAAGTAAAATGCATGCAAATAACCAAGTCCACCATGCAAGGTTGCAACTCCGCCATTATCCTTCATTTTAAGATCATTATCTTCTTGATCTCGAGCCAACAGTATTTTAATTGTCCCATGACATATTTCAAACAATGATGAAGGTTTGAATACATTAAATGCTTTGTAATTTAACATATGTTGTCCTAAGCTAAATGCAACCATATTTTTCAATCTAATAACAAAGATGATGTTAATCCTAATGATTAACTCATCACACACAATGCAAGACCTTCTAAGGTCCAAAACAAACATACCAAAATCCCTGACTTGGCTAAAGTCAAAACAAGCCAAAATTGTGCACAAACTTGGTGGAGGTCAGCCTAGGTGCTCTTGCACCAAGAGGGGTCCTACATGATCCCATAGTCTCAGATGAAATGTTTCTAAGTGACATGGTTTTTGAGTAACTGCTTGTCAAGGATTGCTTCCCTTTTGCACTTTGGACTCTTAAGGGATATCATCGGTACAATGCATCTCAAACTATTTTGACATGTTTGGGTACAAAAGAGGACCATGCATAGCCTAAATGTACCCATATGGACATGTTGGAACTATCAATTTGGTTGTACGAGTTGCAAAACAAAAGTTACACCCCTTTGTAACTTTACACTACTTGCATTTGACACTTTTTCCATCAACTGAAAACTTGACACCATGGGCAAACACCTCAGAGATATAAAAAACTAAGAGAGGTTATTGTAGAGGGGCCCTACATGATATCATAGCATCAAATAAAATATTTTTAAATGACATAGTTTTTGAGTAACAACTCGTCAAATATTGTTGGCTTTTTGCACTTTAAACTCTTAAGGGATATTGCTGATACAATGTAGCTTAAACCACTCCGACATGTTTGGGTGCAAAATAGGACCATTCCTAGCCTAAAATTACCCATCTAGACATGTTTGAATTGTTGGTTTGGTCACATGAGTTGCAAAACAAAAGTTACACCCCTTTACAACTTTACACTGCTTGCATTTGACACTTTTTCCATTAACTAAAAAGTTGACACCATAGGAAAACACCTTAGAGATATCAAAAACCAAGAGAATTTATTGTAGAGGGTCCCTACGTGATCATATAGCATCAAACATAATGTTTCTAAGTGACACAATGTCTAAGTAACAACTTGTCAAACATTGTTTCCTTTTTGCACTTTTGACTCTTAAGGGATATTGTCGGTACAATGTAGCTCAGACCACTCTGACATGTTTAGGTGTGAAATAGGACCATACCTAGCCTAAATATACCCATTGAGATGTTTTGGAACTATTGGTTTGGTCACACAAGTTGTAGAACAAAAATTACACCCCTTTACAACTTTACACTGCTTGCATTTGACACTTTTTTCCATCAACTGAAAAGTCGACACCATGGGAAAATGCCTTAGAGATATAAAAAACTGAGAGAGTTTATTGTAGAGGGGCCCTACATAATCATGTAGCCTTAGACAAAATGTTTCTAAGCATCATGGGGTCTGAATAACTACTCGTCAAAGATTGTTTCCTTTTTGCACTTTGGACTCTTAAGGGATATTGTTGGTCCAATGTAGCTTGAACTATTTCAGCATGTTTGGGTGTGAAAGAGGACCATGCATATCCTAAATGTACTAATCCAGACATTTTGTAACTATTAGTTTGGTCACACAAGTTGCAAAATGAAAGTTACAACTCTTTGCAACTTTACACTGCTTGCATTTGACACTTTTTCCATCAACTGAAAACTAGACACTACAGATAAACACCTTAGAGATATAAAAAACAAAGATAGGTTATTGTAGAGGGGCCCTATGTGATCTATCAGCCTCAGGAAAATTTTTTCTAAGTAACATGGTTTCTGAATAACTGCTCATCAAAGATTATTTCCCTTTTACACTTTGGACTTGAAACATAGGAAAATAGAGTTTTGGGGGTTGAAAAGGGGGTTCACCAAAATTATAACAAAAAATACCTATTTTCCTTTATTTCATTAGGAAATGAGATCCACACAATTAATTGATTTTCAACCCTTGGGTGAATCAAGTCAAAGTGGGAATCTTCATATTTCCTTATACTTGAAGGAGGGTGGTCAAGGTCAAACAATACTTTGGGGAGAAAAATTAAAAAATGAAAATCAACACCAAAATGTAATCTAACACTTGAAACCACAATATTAAACTCAATACTAGCAAAACCATACATAAAAATGCAGATCAAAGAAGGGAAGAAGCATGTGTACTAGTCACCAAAAGTGCTTTTCAAAAGTAGATTTGGGACTCATTCACCCATGGATCAATGGATCCAAGTGTAAGGTTTTTCTATAGCTTTGAGGAGCATCTAATGTAGATATAAATCTTCCAATTAGCCCAGGTTTCATAGTCAGAATGTCAGAAATGACTTCAAGATCTTAGTTTCTGTGAGATGACAACAATTTTGATAACTTTTGCAACTTTTGCAACTTTGTAAATATTTCTCTTCAAAAGGTCTTCAAGTCTTCTTCAACCTAAATCTACAATCACACATACAAGAGAGAAAAAATGTTTATTTTGGGTGAATAGGGGTTTGCCTTGGTCAAACTATATTTTGGTAATCAAACATTGAATTGAAATAATGCATGAAAGAGGGAATGAAGAATGAAAAAATATATGTTACCACTCAACAAGCCCTTGTATGAAACCTTGATAATGGATATCTTAAGAGGTATGCAAATTGCATGAGATGGATGAATTGGATGTGGATCTTGACACTTGAATAATACTTTGAATTCTTGAACTTGATCTTGAAACCTACATTACAATGTTAGCTCCAAAAACATGCATGATGCAAGAAGATTTTGACATGATGAATGGATCTTGAATGCCGTAATAAAAATATGATATATCTGCTCTTGAATACCCTTGATCATAAAATTTTCTATACTTTTTCTCTCTTAAAAAATGCTAGGTGAAACATAGTGAAATAACATTGTATTTATAGGTATGTATCCTTAATTTTCTGAAATTCAAATATCACAAACCGACATTGAATTATGGATATAGAAATGTTAAAATACCATAAAAAACATAACTTCAATTTAGGTCCAAAGGTCTAGGGAGGAACCTAGGACACACATTGCTCAATGTAACATGTTATGTTTAGACAATAATTATTGTAAGGTTTCCCCTTCAAAAAATGTAATTAAATAGGCTTGGAAAATGAATTAAAGGGCCAATTAAGGCATAATTAATCTTAATTAATTAAGAGGGCCCAAATGAGTGGGTAAATGTAAAGGGGTACATTTAACAACACTAAATTAAGAAATTATTAAGTCCAATTTAAATAGGAGGGCCCAAACAAGTGATAAAATGTAAAGGGTTACATTTTTCTACACTACAGGACTCTTAAGGGATATCGTCGGTACAATGTAGCTCAGACTATTTTGGCATGTTTGGGTGCAAAAGAGGACCATTCATAACATAGAAACGTACCCATTTAGATGTGTAGGAATTGTCAATTTGGTCACACAAGTTGCAAAACAAAAGTTACACCCCTTTTCAACTTTACACTACTTGCATTTGACACTTTTTTTATCAATTAAAAACTAGACACCATGGGAAAATGCCTCTGACATATAAAAAAATGAGAGAGGTTATCGTAGAGGGGCCCTACATGATCCTTGTTGTGCCCCTCATTTTCCCCTTTTGTTTGACAGTGACTTGGTTGTACTTGGATATTATGATACTTTGATGCTCAGTTATGATGACACTTTTATATCTAATATTTATGATTATACCATGCTTAGTAGATCAATTTAATTGATCATATGGTTATTATTGATATGAGTATTATGTGAATTGTTGGATGCATACTCTTATCATGATTTGGTAGCTAATTATTGTGTATTGATGTATTTTGGTGAAGGGGAACATTGTCGCATTTCTCACTTGTGAGTGCCCTATGATGCTGTGATTTTCCCTTCACGGTGTGTTCGATTGTTTTCCTATGTACATGTTCAATCGTGTGGTTTGCTACAGGTTGTAGGTACTAGGCATCGACTCCACCTAAATTTCTAGGTTCGAGCATGCCTTATATCCAATGGAGATAGTTGATTCAGAGATAGTGTTGATTCCCCCATGTTGAACCATCATCCTCAATGAGGATGTGTATTTGTGTCACCCTGGAAGTGTTGTTCGTTTGTGTCTTCTATCATGGTCTTGGTTTTCATCTTCGCTGTGAGGTCTAGTATTGCTAGGTATTTCGTATATTTGATTAAATTGGTTGATTAGTGTTCGACTGATTTAAAAGATTATGGTGGATAAGGTATTTGATAATTTAAATGAATGCTTTAATATAATTTTAATAAATAAAATATTAGTAATGTTTGTTTGATTTTAATAAATTAAAATTTATGGTTTAATACAAAAATATTTAAATAAATATATTAATTAGTGCATTGAGCAAGTAAATTAAAATGAAAGGGATTAAAATTATAAATTAATATTTTAATTGCTTAATTTATTTTGTGCAAGCATTAAAGTATAGTTGCATTATGAAAATTAAAATTAGTAACAATTGAATGTGGGATAAAATAAAATAAAATAATTAAATACATGTAGTTATGGAGAGTGGAAAATAAATTAGTTAGGGATAACTAAGAGACGAGCTTTTGGTTATTTCTTGTAAAAATGAATCTTGGAGCTCGATCGTGAATGATTTTCCTTGTTCTTGGTGTTTTCTATTGTTTTTTAAAGTTTGATTTTGGATTTTGGAGGCTTTGGGTTTATTCTGTGTTGGAAGCTTTTTACTAGAGTTGGGGTTCTGTAGAAAATTAAAGCTTTTGGGAGAAGGTTGAAGCTAGATTTGGAATTCAAAGCCGACAACACTTTCAACTTAGTAATTCGAATTATCCCAGGTTCCACAATTTCTTCTCAATTTTAATGTTTTTTTTAAAATGATTATTGTGTGATTGTGCTGCTTGAAGAAAAATAATAATTTGTTAAATTTTTGAGTGATTTGTCAATTGTGCTCTATATTTTTCCCAATTTTGACTGTAATATTTTAAGCAACTTCTTTTGGTTGCGCGTGCGTATTCAAGGTTCAATAAAATTCTTGTATGCTATGTTTTTAGCATTCCCAATGGTCCAGTGCGTGCTTTGTAGTTTGTATTTAAGTTCACTCCTGAATAGATAGAGTGTGGAATGATATATATATATTTCTTTGCTTGTAGGTTGTTTATGCCAAGACTTGTAAAGAAGTTTCTTGTGTATTATTTTCAAATTATTTAGTTGATATATAGATATATATACTTTGTTCAAGTTTATGATGTCGTTTCAATGTAACCTGTAGAATGCATGGCCTATCAATCAGGCTTATCTTAGTTGGTTATAAGGAAATCACTACCCTTAATTTGCTTCCTTTTTCCATCTAGTATGATATGATGTAGCTTAGTTTTTGAAACCTGTTTAGTTGCCATTCATTGTGCTTTCCCTTATCCATGTGTTATTCTTTACAATTACCAGTAGGCTTCAATGGTTATCAGATAAACATAGTTGCAATTCAATGAAGATAGTTAGCATTTAATTTGTTTATTCCTTGCTTTGAATAGGATTTTTTGGGTTCAATCCTTTCTATCTGTGTAAGAAAATTGACAGCTATAGCTTCACTTAGTTGTATACAAACAACAGGCATGTTAGATTTTATACCCGTGCATAGGAAATTGGTAGTTAACCATAGTTTTGTCTTCGATTTGATCAAGAGCTTACTAATGTTACCCATCAATGGTGTTCATGTTTTTATTCATTGTTGGCGTTTAAATTAATTATTAATACTCGAGTTTATCATTGTCTCACATATGCATTGGAATACATTCGATGAAATCTATATTCGATGGAATTGCTAAATGCATTCAAAACTAGTAATCTATATTTCTATTGGATATTGATGTTAGTGTATGATCTAGTAAACCTTGTAACTCATGATTCACAACCTATATTAATAATTCAATTTTGTATAATTTCAGATGGTATATTCTATGATGTATATATGTATATATATACATACATTGATATGTATATCTTTTATGTAATTTTCTGATAATTGATTGTCAACAACAAGCTATAAATTTAAATGCATTTATTCTTATATATATATACGCACATATGCATGCATATGTATATATATGTATATATACTTATATATATATTTATTGAGGTTGTTCATATATGTGTATGTGTATACATATATATATATATATACACATATATGTATCTATATGCATGTGATTAATATTAAGTGAAATAGTTTATTTCAAATTGTAGATCTAATAAATAAGCAAGTTTGATAATTCTTTTGATATTTGAACAATGAATTCTGGTTTGATTATTTTCAATAATTTAGAAGAAAAATTAACTTCATTATGTATTCCATGGTTTCATTGTTGGAATTGTGGCTTATAAGATGTATTATGAGTTAATTACCAAATAATGGGTTATCATCATTTGTGATCGAATAGAGAGGTTCTTTGTGTAAGGTAGATATTTATAGTCTTCTAGAGGCTTGGAAATCCATGTGGTAGGCCAAGTATATGTGATGACCTTGGATTTTTGGTTGATGTGATATTTGAAGTGCTCTATTGAGGGGATTTTAGCCATGCACTGTTCACTTGCTTTATGGTTAATTTTGTGTGCGGGATGGTTCATGCCTCACCTTTGTGTATTCTCATACAGTTATGGGATTTGTACATGTTGATTTCCTTGTTGATCTAGTTAGGTTTTCTAGTTGTAGAAGGGAGAGTGGCTATCAATGGGGGATGACACACAAAGTGGCATCTAGGACAACCCATGTGGGAGTTCCTTAATCAAGTGATAACATAATTAATTAACTAGGGGGCTGGGTAGAATTTCACTCTAATCAAGATAATTAGATGCATCACCCATGCCTGTAGCACTTGTTTAGGCTAAGGATGGGTTGAGAAGGCTTGGTTGGCAAGACCAACATCCTTTTATTCATGAAAGGAAGTTGGTACTACATGTGTCACCTTATGGGGCTGGTATCTAATGTTAGACTGTCAGGAAAACCATAGATGGGGGCCAACATCTAGTGAGATACTTTCAAGACAACCCATGCCAGGACCATGCGATGAAACTCTCTGCTGCTACAACCTAACATTCCCTTTTTTTGTATTCCATTTAATGCATGTGTGTTCCTCTAGAAGTGGTGTCACTGTTGTGATGTGTTTCATTGTACTTTCTTGTTGGAATCCTTTATAGTCTTGTTATGTCAGTTGGTTGTCACCTTGTTGCCATTATGGTGGTGGGATCCTTTGTTATCCCCTAGCACAAGGGGTGGACCTCAGGGCTCCACATGGTTGAGTGGAATGTGCCTTGTACTCGATTGGGTTCCCTCTCTTTGTTTGTATTCATGGTGACTTCTCTTGGATTTGAAGACTTCTGCACTTGTACCAGTTCATATGGATTATTATTCATGTACTTGTATTGTTCCACAAATATATTGTATCATGTATATACTTTAGATGTAATCTCCTCTCTCATTCAAGGAGACAATGATGTAATGATATACTATTAAAAACCAATTGTAAACTCTCTCTTGTATTGGTAAATACAGTGGATGTCATTGTCAATTTAATGATCTTTGATGTTACTATATTGTTGGCATGAAATGGATAATTCATATTAGCTGATCTTGTAAATATGATGGTTAAGTGAAATTCATGTTGTTGATAAAATTTATTTAATGTAATGTTTTATAGTTCTTGTTAGTTTAGCTAATAGGAATCAAGTAGTGTAGTCGTGAACCTTATAGGACTTAGGTTAGAATTTGAGTTAGCATTTCATTTGCAATCTTGTGAACATTTCACTTTCAAAAAAAATAAAATTGTTTTAGGTGTTAGTATGTTGTCCTCTAGGGTTTTGTGGTGGGGACGTTACAATACCATAGCTTCATACATATTGTTTCTAAGCGACACAATTTTTGAGTAATTGTTCGTCAAATATTACTGCCCTTTTATACTTTGGACTCTTAAGGGATATTGTTGGTATAATGTAGCTCAGGCTATTTTGACATGTTTGGGTGAAAAAGAGGACCATTCCTATCCTAAAAGTACCCATTTGAACTTGTTGGAATTGTCAGTTTGGTTGTATGAGTTGCAAAATGAAGGTTACACCTCTTTGCAACTTTACATTGCTTGCATTTGACACTTTTCCATCAATTGAAAACTGGACACCATGAGAAAATTCCTTAGAGATATCAAAAACTAAGAGGTTATTATAGAGGTTCCCTACATGATCCCATAGCCTCATACAAAATATTTCTAAGTGACACGCTTTCTAAGTAACTGCTCATCAAAGATTGCTGCCCTTTTGCACTTTAGAATCTTAACGAATATCATCAGTACAATGTAGTTCAAACTATTTCAGCATGTTTGGGTGCAAAAGAGGAACATGCCTAGCCTAAACATACCCATATAAACATTTTGGAATTGTTGATTTGGTTGCACAAGTTGCAAAATGAAAGTTACATCCCTTTGCAACTTTACACTACTTGCATTTGACACTTTTTCTATCAACTAAAAACTAGACACCATGGGGAAACACCTCAGAGATATCAAAAACAAAGAGAGGTTATTGTAGAGGGTCTCTACATGATCTCCTAGCCTCAGAAGAAATGTTTCTAAGAAACATGGTTTTTGAGTAATTTCTCATAAAAAATTGCTATCCTTTTGCACTTTGTACTCTTAAGGGATATCACTAGTACAATGTAGCTCAGACTGTTTTGACATGTTTGGGTGCAAAAGAGGACCATGCCTAGCCTAAACATACCCATCAAGATGTTTTGGAACTATCGATTTGGTTGCATAAGTTGCAAAATGAAAGTTACACCCCTTTAAAACTTTACATTGCTTGCATTTGACACTTTTTCCATCAACTCAAAATTAGATGCCATGGGAAAATACATCAAAGATATCAAAAACTAAGAGAGTTTATTATAGAGGGTCCCTAGATGATCTCGTAGCCTCAAAAAAATGTTTCTAAGTGACACAATTTCTGAGTAACTACTCATCATATATTGTTTCCCTTTTGCACGTTGGACTCTTAAGAGATATCATCGGTACAATGTAGCTTAGATTGTTTTGGCATGTTTGGGTGCAAAAAAGGACCATTCCTAGCCTAAACGTATCCATTCAGATCTGTTGGAATTTTTGGTTTGGTTGTACAAGTTGCAAAATGAAAGTTTCACCCCTTTGCAACTTTCATGATGAGTCTTAGCGCACTTATGTATTAGGGTTAAATGATGTAGATTATATTTTCATTATACATCAAAATTTTATGCCATACCTAATGCATTTGTTTATGCATCATATTTTAATGACATCAAATCTTATCTTTTTTTTTTCAAATGAAGTATGACATATGTGTTAGGTTGAATGGAATATATGACAACATCCAACAATGATGATATAATAAACATCCATAACCCCAACATGCTTTACATTTAGTGAGAAAATGTGTTCAAACTATCAACCTATTATTTCTTTCCATTTTTTCCACTTGGTGAGCAAATGTGAATTACCAACCAATTATTTCCCACTGTAGATTCCTCAACTACATTGTGAAACATATCACAAATCCTTAGCATTGGTAAAATACATTTAACAATATGATTAGTAACATCTTTGATATTGTTTCCTTTAACAACCCCACTACAATTGAATTTTTCAAATTCTTGACAAAGTGGTTGACCATGATATCAACGCCTAAGAGTGTTCACTTAGTAATAAAACTCTTACAATATGCAAAAATTCCTTTGTCTTTAAATGCAGAGGAAAAATTGTGTTATGTCCCTTTCTATTATGATGTGTTGCAACTTCAACATTTGTTGTTGCCTACATGGCTCACCCATTGTCATTACAAGTCAATTACACTAATTTAAGCTACACAAAATTAGAGGTGTGTGATTCTGACAATGTTTCATGTCACCTCAATTCATGAGGTCTTATAAAAGGATTAGATGCATTATCCTTTTGAATTTCATTTAGACCATTATCCTTTTGAAGAATTTGCATGTGTTGCCAGCTATCAAATACATTATTATGAATGTCAATGCTTTGTATAAGACAACAATATGGGGGATGTTTAGCTTGTTGTATTGAATGGTTTCTTCTGTCAACAACATGATGCACAATCTCAACTCCAATTGTGAAACCTAGGAGATACTTGTCACAAGATCCATTCCTTGGAAATGAAGACTAAGCTACATTCTAGTCCTCCATGAACTTCCAGCTAATACTTAAGTTGCTTTGCATAATAAAAATGTGCTAAAACTTAAGTTTCCTCCAATAAAGACTTAAGTTTCATCTCAAACTCATTTTTTGATAGTTGATAACACCTAAGGACATAAAAAGAAAAGGGACAATCCTTATCATTAAAATAAAGGATAGTAAGAGATAAAGATCAAAAGGAGAGTACTTATTATTAAAATAGGACAACCATAGTCTTATTTAAAGATGACATAATAAAGTGGATTGCCAAGAGAAGAATCCATGTAAGGATAGCCCTATGGAAATGCATGATGCTATCAAAGAGGACAACTTCTGAGTTAGTAAGGGAAGATAATAGTCTTCAAGCCATAAGATAAGTTTCTATTGTCCATAGTTTCTAGTTTTTGTAATGTCCCCAATTAGACAACTCTAAAAAATGGATGATTTATCAAACATGTGAAAGCTAAAACAATAATCAAATACCAATGTGGATGCCAAACCCTTGTATCAATAGAAAGAAACCCTCACAAATGACTATAATAACACTATACCAAGCTGAAAATGAATTTGAATCACACCATGAGACAAGAAGGGGCAACAAGGAAGAAGAAAGGTATATTGGTCAAGAAGGATAGTAGTCAAAGGGGTAAAGGAGGGCAGATTTAAAGGACAACAATTTTGTATCAATAATGCAAGTGTCTAAGCATCAGTGGCCATGATACAATGAGGGGCAACAATAAAGATGACATGTGGTAGGGAGAATAAAATAACTGCAATAACCTTGGTTAAAGTAGGGAAAATAAAGCATGAAAAAGTGAAGGTTGTGCTATTTTTTATGCATAGTAATATGCATATAGTGGATAGTCATGTGTTGAGAAGGGTACACTAATACTCTTTCAACCACTATTATAGTCTAACTATCAACTATAATATATGAGTTAGAATGAAGTTGAGGTATAAATATATGAAAGAATACGATTTAAAAAATTGAACCTTTAAAATATATGTGTTGTCTAATTTCCATTGCAATTAGAATAGAAGATAATGATACATAATTTAATAAACAAAAAAAGTGATCAATACCATGAATTTACAAATTCAATGTGGGTTCTTACAAATCAATCCAACAGACCATTTGGGTCTGCTCTACTTTTTATTGTGTCAAGTATTGCCTCATGGTCAGACTCACACACCTCCCACAAGTTTTTTTTTGCAGTTTGCTTCGATATTTGATCAAATGAACATTGACTGCCATAAAAAAGGTTGGAGTAGTGAAGAATATTTTGATGTGTTTTGAAGTCCTCAAACAACCAAATTATAACATTCTTAACTAGGTACCTTCTAAGCCATGTTATAGTAACAACCACTGAAGTTGTAGGATATTCAATATTTTCTCCATCTATAACTAGGGCCTCCAATTTATTTTTGGCCTCAATACAATGATACAAGTAATAATTTGTTTCCTCTTCATTGTCTTTGGTGAAGGAGCACCCAAGGCCTTCAAGGAGTTGTTCAAGAACTAGGAGAGTGCAAGGGTTAGGAGGACCTTCCAAACAAGTCAAAGCATCAATTATGACCTATTGGAGCCTATAATGGCATTTGGGATGAATAAATGTAATGGGAATGTTAAAAGTTCTAAGGTTCCTGATAAGGATCCTAGGTTAAAAATGCAATGTAAAGGGAAAGTCATGTTCTAGGGGTTTGATAATTGATCTAATGCTTTGAGTGGGTCAAATAAAATTGGATATTGAAGATCCAATAGTTTTTAGGTGGTGGTTTTTAATAAATTTCAAGTTTGCAATTTCAAATTTTTGAATTTTAGTTTAGGCGGGAAAAGGGGTTTTGAGTGTTTTGGAGTTAATTAAGCAATGTAATCAATCCAATTCAGTTGGATCAGTTGGGGAATGGTTCTATAACCAAAAATATTCATTTGTACGGAGGTTAGGCATTTGGAGAAAGTACTGTATGGATTGTTTTATGGAAATAGTGAAAAACACCATTTTTTGGCATTTTTATGGTGTTCTTTTGTTAAATACTTGATCTCTATTGAATCTATGTCCAGTAGGATACTTTAGGAATTTTTTTTTACATATTTTAACACCATTGAAGGCTCTGAAAGCAGTGATAATTAATTTCTTTGCATTTTATATTGACTGTCCTAAAAAAGAACACAAAATTTACACTAGTTTGAGGGTTTTTCATGGATAAATGATCCATTTCATGGGATTTTATGACTGTATCTTGTGAAATGGATCATATTTAACATGTAACATACTGGATTAACAATATAAAGTGCAGGAAAGAAGAATCAAATGGTGTACACCAAGATTTCATTGTGAAAAATGCTTGAAGATGGAGGCTAGGGTGTAGCAGTAGAAGATCTGCCTTAATGAGGGGAATTTTTTTGAGTTTGGATCGACTAAATATGTTTTCCTAATGGTGTAGAGTCAATGAGAAAGTTCTGGAAGTGATTGGAAGGTTAGTTTTCAAGAAGCCCTAGTTTTTGAGGCAAGTTGAGGAGGGGTTTGTACTGGAGCATGTTAGACGTGTCATAGAGGTCTAAAAACTTGGATTCCTTGGTTTTGAGTCATTTTAGGAGACTTCTGAAAGTTCCATGGTCAGGGTTGAGTTTAAAGAGGGGTTTCTTTGAAAAAGAGGGCTAATTAGGCCTAAATTTGAGGAAACAACAGATTTTTGATTGGTGTGCTCCAAAACAAGTGCCATCAAGAATCTAGTATGTTATGTATCATCACAAACCACATTTGGTTCAATCATTAGTTTGGAGGTTCCTTTGTAAATTTTGAGTGCAAAGTCAAAAAATCACCGCAGGAGGCCTAGTTGGGCTAATAGCCTAGTTAAGGTGAAAAATTGGTTTTGTGTCTAAGTCAGAGGGTTGGGCTTTGAAATCATTCAAAAAAAGTTTTCTTAAGTCTCTTAAGGGTGTTCCAAGGGTTTGGGTCCATAAAGAGAGCATACAAGTGATCAGTGCATCATTAAGCCTTGTCTCCATTAGGGTGCCTGGGAGATAGCTTGAGATTGCAACCTTTAATCCTTGAAATCTTTGTGTTTCTTTCAAAGTCCTTGACCCTCTGCATCAGTCTTCATCTGCAATAACTACATAAACATTCCCTACATTGATATGTTCATCCAGTTAGATGTATTTAATGAACATCACAATAAAACAACAAAGTAAGATAAAAGTAGGAATTTTGTATTAACTATGCAAGAAGATATATTACCTAGTTCTAGTAGATCTGATACGTGATCAAAGTCAATAGATGATTGCATCTCCATGATTTTTAGAGCTATTAGAATCTGATATGTGTGAAGTGGGGTTAGACTTCTTACAGACCAATCGTCGAACCACTCTTTTGAGTTGCAATCATTCCATGCTTGAGGTGTACATATAGAACAAAAGAATGCCATCTTCCACATATGGATAGTCCATGTACCTACATTGGAGCTTCTAAAAGAGTGTAGCTCACTCGATCTAGTCAGTGTACAATAGTACTCATATTTTGCAATGTTATTATCATCTACCAATGAAAAAAATCTACAAGATAAATAATTACCTTCATTACCTAGACCCATAACATGATTTCACCATTGGAAAATTGATTTTGCATCTATCAACTTTGGACTGCCTTTGTACTTTATCTCTTCTCATTCTAAGGGTCTTTTGATACATGCACCTGGACCATCATGCTCCCCCTTTCCATGCCCGACCTCTGAGAAATTCCACATATGCTGAACACCACTGATCCTATGCATCCTACTCAACCAATAAAACATTCTAGAGTTATTGAATGTGATGTATAGTTATTCAACCACACGATATGTTGAATGAATGATATTCCCCTTCTAGCTAAATAAACATAGAACATCTAAAAGAACCTTGCACAAACTTTGTAGAATGTGTGAGATCATCATAGATGTAAAAGTGATACTCCCTCAATACCCTCCTTTTATCCTTTGTACTATCATTTTCATGAATGAATGCTATTTGCACAAATATAGCAACCTATGTGGAGTTGTAGTATTGTGATTGCACCTCATTTTGTGGTTGTAGTGTGTAGTTCTCTTCGAAGTTGATAACTTAAACAATGCTACGAAGTGGAAATGTTTCCTTGCATAACTTGAACTATGAATCCAACAATCAAACTCTATGTGTATTCCTTGCATACTCATAGACCACATGATCATAGAAAATTCCCATAAAATAATAAACTAGAATCTTATCACTAACCAATTCAAACTCTTTTTCTTCTTTCCCATCTTTTAGACTATAGACCACTGTCTTGTATTTTCTAGATTGCATAATTTCATTTCGAAGTGCATGTGTACTAGCCATGTGTTGGAAAGTTGGAAAATTTTATACCACCACAATGATCACATGTGTCATCCAAACATGATTTCTTGTAAAAAATTTGACCATCCACTCTTTCACATAAAATGGTAGATAAATCTCTTGAATATCTAGGTGGAGGCCTTATGTTACATTCTTGCAAAACATTGTTAGTATGCATATCTACACATATACATTGATAAACATCATAATGGTCAGAAAACACAATATGTACTCTACGACAAGTAGTGCATGTGTGATTTATTTTGACATAAGAAATATTTATCATTTCAAAAAACCTTTGACATATTTTAACTTGAGGATACATCTCTACAAATTTAGTAAAAAAAAATGGGTCTGAGTGGTATCCAAAAAATTCTTGGGATGTGGCTCATGGATTTGAATACCAATTCTCCTTCTTACAACATATATTTTATTGGGAGAGACCCTTGTGTTATTCTTCCAAAAATCTTGTATTAGAGATCTCAAGGCTTGAACAATTTCTCTATCTTTCCATGGTAGTCTACTTGAGAATGCCCATAACTCATTACTATTTGGATCCTCCACTCTTTCACGCCTTCTTTTGGCTCTCATTAGAGATGATCTATTGATTTTCAAATATTTACTCATCTTTGAAAGGTTCATCTTATTATTTGTTTGACTACTTAACAATGTTGTTGTCATCACATGTCGTTTGTCACAACTATCTTTCATGTGTGAGGTAGAACCCACACTCTCATATGCCCTCATCAAATTCCTTACAATGATTTTCTCACTTGAGTCTTCTGGTATTCTTAGCCCAAGAATCTTCATGGTGGGCTAAAATTGAGTTGCCTCATCATTTCAACAAATAATTGGCATCTTCCAACCTCACTTAGCTTCTCAAAAATAAACTCCATATCCTCTTCACATATCTTTGGCATGTATTTTTTGGAATCTTATCAGCCATTGGCATCAATATCAATCAAATATTTAGGTCTTCTATGCTAAACTCTAGGAGGAGTTCTTAAAGGTAAAGTTGTGTCAACATTAGGAATGCCAACAACATCAGGAATATATGGTGTACT